>BMAO01012946.1:0-19720 GCA_019973975.1 Trichonephila clavata
TTTATATAACTTTTCGAGTAATTAAGATTCTTTTACCAATATTTTTATATTTCTCTTTGCGATTTAAATGTCGCAAAGAATGTTAGGCCAATGGTTTTAATTTTTCAATCAAGAAATTTGTTTGATAAACTGGTCACTTTTGTGTCATGTGCATTGAAAATATATTCAATATAATTTATGCACTTGAAAGAAAATATTGTAAGATATTAATATATTTTCAAATAACAATTCATCATTTAGCATATTTCTAAAATCAAATTGTTTTTGAAGTAGTTGTATGTGTTATGTTATTATGCATTTAGAATTTAATTATTTATCTGTATCAATCTCCAGATCCATATCTCATTAGAAACTAATTTGATATCAGTACGTTACTTGTTTTTGGTGGGATTTTGAAATTGCACCGATTAGATCTTGGCAGCAAGGCTAATATTTTTGTTGCATAAAATTATCATCCCAACTTGGGGAAATTCCTAACATACCAATATCAAATTAGTTCTGTGGCTTTTTGCAGAATTTTAAATGTTAATGTTGGTAAACCAATCCTTTTTTTCTTTTAAGAAATTGTTTTTGGTGCTTATGAAAGAGCTAAGAATATCAGAAAAGTACAAAATTTAATTGTATCATTGGCATAGTTAGTCCTGAGTGGGCTCTGTCTCAAAATTCCTTGGAGAGGATCTCTTTTTAGGGGTCTCTTAACATTCTTTGATTTTTTTCTTGCACATTTGGGCGGTCCCTGAAATTTGGGGAGGGGGTCACATATCATTAATAAGACAGTAGCTATGTCCCTGAATATTACTTAACTTTTGAGGAATAGTAAGTTAATGTATAAATTTCATTCTCATTCAATTCTTTTGCAGGTAAATCTTTCGTTTTTATTTAAATTTCCATTTTGTTCAGATAGATTTAACTTATTAATTTTTATTCCTTTTTTATATTTTATTCTTCCTATTAAAATCAAGCCTTGAAAGGAAAGGGGTTATAGACTCGGTTAAAAATTTTATTTTTACTGCATACTGTAAATATTGCTGATCTAAGTTGTAAGTTGGAATAAAAATAACTAAGAATTATTATACAAGTATATAAATAAATATATATAACAAAATGATATAATACATTAAATAACATATATATTGAAAAACAAAAATAACATATTATTCACAAATATACAACAAGCTTTGTATTGTACTGGAAGTATTTTTAAAAATGTGGGATAAGTTATAAAAATGTGTCCATTTCAGCATTTTTGTATTAAAAGTAATATGCTAATTAAATGTTTAATATTTGGGGTGGATTTGAGGAATTTTTTAAGTACAATTTTGTAAAAAGCATAGTAAAAATAAAAAAAAGTATTCTGTAATTTTCGTTCATAATCATTTTAGGTAATAGGTATTTGGCATGGAACTTTCCTTCTTACTTCTGGTAGAAAGAAAGATCGTCAACTAACTGCTCGGTGAACAAGAAATATTGAATATAAAAGGAGGTATTTTGATTAATTAAACTTGTACATTATTCTTTTTAAAGATTTTGTATGAGGATGTTTTTGTGAGATGCAGTTTTCAGTAGTGAAATATGTAGCTTTAATTTATTCAGAAATAAAATGAAGCTTTAATTTGTTTTAAAAACATATAAATTCCAATTTTCATATGAGTTAGGATAAACAATCTTGCTCTTTGAATAAAACACCAGTTCCCCCTATACCTTTAACTACAGTTGTAAAACTTTTTCCTCCAATTTCTTGTCACAATTTTGCACAATTGGTATTAATTTTAATGGCTAAAAAAGAACTTTATGAATTTTGGTATTTATAAATTAATTTACTAATTTCCAAAACATAACTTTACTACCATGAAGCTCATTTGTTTAAAATCTGATTTTGAATCTTACAGTTAACTTAATTTAAAATTTCATAAAATTCTGTGAATTTTTGAGTTATTTTGGTTTAAAAATGAGTTCCATGCTAATTGAATATCTCAATGGACTCTAAATTCATGACGATCACATGATAATATAAACACGTGTTCTACATTGAATTCAAAACGGACAATAAACTAGCTCGTACTTTTTATTCTATTTGTAAAACTTAGGTAAAATTTCAAATTGCATAGTTGGGTAAAGATGCTCAAGAGTTATAAAAAGAAATTTCTGCAAAAAGATTTTAAAATTAATGAAAAAAAAGTCTTGTTTTATACATGTACTTTTAAATAAAGTGAAAAATATTAATTTAAAAAAAAAGTTTCTGTAAAAAGCGTAATTTGGCAACAATGAAGCGCATGAATTGCTGAAAATAGGTAATTGCATTTACCGTGATTATGACGTCACATGTGTTTTTGAACTTGATTGGCTAAAAACACGTGGTTTAAAATTATCGTGATTATTTCGCCACATGAATTTAGTCCATTGAATAATAAAAAGTACTATACTCAACACTTCTCACAGCTGATTGCATCCGGCAATATACAATTATTTTCCAATTCTAGGAGTATGGAGAAAAAAGTAATGAAAATATGAACTATTAAATATGGTTATACATAAAAAGATGAATTGTAATATCTAAAATTTTTATGTATTTGGTATCATGGTTAAAAATGTTGAAATTTAATTTTTTATAAAATTCCTTGCAATGATTCAAGAAATGTTAAATTTTGAAGCTGTGATAGGACAAAAAAAAGTTGTTTTAGTCTTAAAAAGCTATACACTAGTTCATAACTATTAATCCATTTATTGCATAGTTTTAAGAAGCAGAAAAACCAATACAAATCATTTGTAATAAAAAAAGTAGTTTCTTGCCCAATAACAGCTTTTCTCAAATGTGTCCTTTTAGTTAATGATCCAATTTGAACAATATGTATAACACAGGTTATTGAAATTATTCTGTCTAAATCTGAAAATGAAGTCATTCTGTAATGTAACTATTTAGAAGTTAACTGCATTAAATTAATTTATCAATATAAGTTTTATCCTACTGTAATTATAATTCTGCGAGAGTTACTAAGGAGAGGTCCCGATTTTTTGGATGGGTGCTTTAAATGCTTGAAACGTAGCGATTAAAACTTTTTTTTTAACTTAAGCTTTTATATAAGCATTGTTCTCTTAAGATTTCTTTCTGAACAAAATGTACATTTTTATGGCAGTATACCTTTTTAAAATTAATTCTGTACCTTGTTTTTCCTATGCAAGATAAAACTTAATGCAATAAAGATCCAATTTTGTTTTATATTTACACTGAAGATTTCTGTGGGGTAAAACATATGGGAAAAGTTTGTAGAATGATAATTCATGTAATTAACTTTAAACATTGTCCTTTTTAAATTTACTTGCAGGAGATAGTTTAAAAATATTTGAGGTGTAGAAAGAAACCTTTTTGCTACCACTTGTAGTCTGCTTTTTGTTTAGATGGCATGCTAGTATTTTATATTTACTTCCCTTAAATTTATAATAAATTATAAAAAGATGTATTTTAAAATCTGCATTGGAAGATTAAACAGTAGCAGTTTAATTTTGCAACTTGCAGAAATTTTAGTTAAGGAAACTGTTATAAACTTAATTAAATAGAATTTATTAAATGTTTCAAGAGTAAACCAAGAGGATATTCAATATTTTCCTCTGAATGCAAAGCATTTTTGAATAGTTTTATTCGCTTATATATAACATAACGCAAGCACATGCATACTCACATTTATATAATGTTGAAGATGAAAATATTTTATTTTTTTTAGTGATACAAAACTTGGTGGACTGTAAAACTTAAAGGTGGTTCACCAATGTGATGGCCTGTTTTGCAAGCATTTTTAGAGAATTTCTTTTTGATGACTAGTAAAATGATAGAACTTTTTTATTATTTATTTATCTGTATTTTAAGAGTATGTTTTTTAATGTTTAGCCAAAAATATCCAATAGAACGCGAGTTATAGCGCTCTGAACACAACCCCCTCGAAAAAATGGACGCTCACTCCCACCACAATTCCAATTGGCTTATCTGAAAGAAGAAAAAAAAAACATTAACGGTGTTTTAATCTATAAGCTTAAATGCACAGAATGGACTATGATAAATTGAAAATTACAAAAATTGAATTTTTGGTAGGGGGACCTCTGAAGAAAAAATTTCAAATTTCATGGTTTTTTTTTATGTTTTTGTTATAAAAAATAAAAATATTTTAAATTTTGGGATGATTGTAGTTCATTTGGTGTGTATATATGAGCTGAGTCTATCCTATAAATTTGAAGTCATTCAGTCAAACTGTTCTTGAGATATGATGGAAGAAAGCTTGAAAAACACAGTTTTGAGAAAAACTCATTTAAAGTTTCAAGTCCGATTAAAACAATGAAAATCTTGACTTGCCCTCAATTGACGATGCCTGGTGGCAAAGGCGAAAACAAGTTTGATGAAATATTATATAACCATAATTTCCTTTTAAATCTCTATAAACTTGTATGCATATATATTTGCATAGAAGGGTCAATGGTATCAAGCTGGCTGTACGCAATAAGCCCAGCATTCGATTACCTACTCAGCGCTCCAAACAGCTGCTCTTCTAACTCTTGCTTCTTTATAATGATTTGAATTATAAAAAATCACTTTACCACCATATTCTAGACATGTTAAGGAAGCAATTGATGGAGAAATTTTTTTTTTGATCCCATCACATGGGTCAACCCCTTAATATGCTTCTTGAAGAAATGCAAGACTTTGTTTCTTTATTTACACTTCTGTTGCTTTTGTGTTGTTTCAGACTTGAAGTAATGCTGATAATGTTAATTTGTGTTTATATTGTAGTTAGTAGGATTAACTTTAATATTATCAATACAAATTAAATTTTTTTTATATCAATCCTGAAATGGCACATTTTAATATCAAGTGTGTGTATGCTTTAGTTTTCCATTATTTGTCTTAATACAAGAAGTTTTAATAATTGGAATTATTGATATGTTTTCATCGTTTTGGGGACATCTCTAAAAAAAAAAATAATTAAAATACATTTTTTTTTGAACTTTTGTAAATTTGTTGACTTATTGTGAGAACTCTTCGATGCTTATTCCAAATTTAAATGTAGGTTTTTAATTCTATTTTTAGTTAAAAATTTTTGTTTAAATATTATAATCATTCTAGAAGAAATTTTTTGACCTAATTATATCTAAACCAGAAATTTGAATGTTGATTGTTTGTTTGATGTTTTAGTTGAATATTTTTTCTCATTATCAGAAAAGTTTCATTGTGAAAAAATAATTGTAGTCTGTGAGTAAATTGAATTTTTGTTGTTGTATATATAGTAATCTTTTTATTGCTCATTTTCTAATGACTGTAAAACACATTCTTTTGTCTATAAATTTTCTAGTTCTTTTTTTGGTAAAGTTGTAAAATGGTACTGGTGTATTAAACCCCATCTCAGCAATTTATTAAAGATTAATTGCATGCTAGAGTTTAATTATGACATTCACTCAACAAAGATACCTCACTGTGATGAACAAATTAGTTGTGATGTATTGTTATAATTATTTTATTTTACATGTGTTTTGTGTAAGGAAATACAATGCATATCTTAAAAATTGAATAATAGTGTATGTTACATTATATTTTAACTTGCATTACACATGTACTGAAAATAAATCTCTAATTTATTAACAAGTTAATTTATTCCTAGCTCTTCCTATTTGTTGGATCATTTGGAGTTGAACGTTTTGCTTCTCTTCGTTATGAGTTTAGAAGGAATGAAGTAGTAAGTTAAAACTCTTAATTTTTAAACATATGAATTTTTCTTTTGTAAAGTAAAATTTTTAAATTGTAGTTTTCATTTGATTCAAAAATTTTATACATTTTTGTAAAATTTTGAATTTTTATTAATGGAAATATGTAGTCTAAACAGTCTTATTTGTAGAAGTCTCAGATGTATATCTGCGTAGTCGATATTTGAAAACATAACTTAAATGCATCAATTAAAAAAAAAAGGTCCTTTTCACAATATCAATTATGTTGTAGGGGAAAATACATTATGAATATCATGTTTAGAATAAGGGAGTTTTAAACAGATTTTCCTAGTTAAAGAATTTTTTCAAAATTTGCTGCAATATTTCTTGTATATTCCTCCTTCCCTCAACTTTTCTTTTGTTTATTAAGTCTTGAATATCAAAGTTTCTTAAAAAAAACTCGTTATTAATGTGTTATCAACTTTGACATTTTACTTTTCAACTTTTTTTGCATTATTAGTGTTATGTACGGTAATTGTATAATAAAAGCAACTTTTTCAGTGAATCAAATTGTAATTAAAAAAAGTATTACTTTAAGCACCAATTACATATATGTGTTGATTATATACAGTAAATAATAAAATTATATACAATAAATAATAAAATCCACATATAATATTCATCTTCAGAATTAACTTCTTCCAGTCACTGTTTAAGAGCAGAAAAGATTGTAAGCAGCACCATCTCCAATATAAAACACAATAAAATAATTGAAGAAATATTTTCTACTATGCTATAAAATAATACCTTCACTTTATAGAGGCTCATTTTCTCTGATTGTCCATCAATGAAGCTAGTGCTATAATTATCAACATTAATCTTATAAGTCCATGATATATTACATACAGTTGAATCTTGCTTAACAAGCTCTTTGCATTATGTGAGCAAAATAGATTACAAAAAAAAAGTATTAATGAGCAACAATTTGTATAGCAAGTATATAGTGGCAGAGCCTCTTTTTCTATTATGAGAAGAGTTGAAGGAAGTAGTTCAGAACACTACAGTTATGTTGGAATAAAGGGAAGGGGGGTGGGAGCTGAAATACAAGATAGTTAGATGTAAAAGAAAGCAACCATTAGGGGGGGGGGGTGACATTCTTTCTATTTGATTGACCTTTGACATTATCAAACTTGAAATCAACATTTAGAAACTGACAGGGGAAAAAAAGGAATGAATGAAATTTTCAAAGATTACGAGATAATGAGCTAGGCAATTTGAGAATGTATTTATAGGAATGCATGGTTTTAAGGAACAGAGTACTTATTGCATAAGAATTCTAATATCTGCCTGTTTAAGGAGTGAAAACAGTTTGAGCTTAAATGTTGGGATTATAACGCCTATGCTAAGAAGATTCTTTGAGTAAGCTGATAAAAAAAATATTTCTGCAAGTATAAAGATTTTTATTGTTCTACACTGAATTTTCAGATTAGAGTGGGTGACTTTGTTCCCAACATGTTTTAATTATACTAAGCATATTGTATATTTTTTAAAGCCATCTATAATGAAACTCAGCATCTAAATAAAGATGAAAATTGTTTTTTGATAGTACTATTAATATTTCATGAGATTATAATATAAAGAACTTTCCAATTAACGAAGAAGTTTTTATTAATGCTCAAGGATAATAAGTCTAACAGAAGTGGCTGATGCTAAATGAACAGTATTAAATATTTTATTGAATTATTTCCTTGTATGCTTAATGTTACTAACAAAAATGAACATTGTGGTGTCAATTTTTTTTGTTAGAAATGCATTTTTTTTTTCAGTTAAAACCAGAGAGTTTAGAAAAATTAGGCATTAAAAAGAAAGAAGTTACCCTTGAAGAAGAGTTTGAGGTAATGTTCAGTTAAAAATATTATTTAAAATTATTTAATTGCCCTTATATTTTGTAAATATTAATTATTTTTTTCTATTTCAGAAATACAAACAAATTGATATAAATAATTGGGAAAATATCAGAGGACCTAGACCATGGGAGGAGCCTCAGCAACCTAAAAAAAATTCTTAAAATTTCTGTTATAATGTGTATGTAAATAAAAGAGCATTATTCCTTATGTAAAATAGAATTTTTAATAAATGATGACATACTCTGTGTTTTGTGTTGGTATATGAAGTTTGTGATTAAAACTATATTATTTAGAAAAACTAAAAATAAAGCTTACAACATTTTTATATTTGCTTGGAAATTGATAATGTTAATAAAACTGTTCAATTTAACATAAAATTTTAATTTTTGTGGTTGCATTGTATTAATATATTACATTATACAGTATTAGGTACTCAATATCTTTAACCTTATCATTTTGAATAAGTTGTTTTAGCTAATCTGTGAAAACTCCTAATTTGTATGAAAAATGGAATGGATGAATTTTTGATAAGATGAAATGCTATTCTTACAATAGCATTGTTTAGATGTGTAATCTGAACATTTTCTGTCATTTTTTTTTAACATTTTACACAGCTATGTTCCATATGTGGAATTTCAAAGTTTTATGAAGTATACAATTTTATTCATATTGCTCTGGAAATGTAAGAAGAAAATATTAATTTTTTAGCATTGAAGTAATGAGTAATATATTATATTCATGATCATTTTCTTCAAATCAAAAACTGTCAATATATAATGAATCATGAAAAAACATTCTAGGGCATATACTTGAATATAACCTTGTTAATTAGTTGGCTTACTTTCTTTTGATATATATTTTACAGAATGGTTAAAATTTAGGGTCTTCTACGAAAAAAACATTGCACAATATTTCAAAGTTAGGGAATCATTCTTTCAAAGGAAGAACATGTAAATGTTTATTTAAGAACAGATGAGCAATGAGGGATATAATGTTGATGGTTGATATTACTATGAAAAGGAACATGGTTAGAAGGATCCAGAATTAAGTTGGTAAAGCTTGTGTCCATTAATATACTCTTTGACGGAATGATTCCGTAGTTCTTTCTCTTTGGATATACTCCACTTAGAAAGTCAATCCCAAATTTAAATAATTTTTGACAAAAAAGTAAGAAATGACAACATAGAAACAAGGTTATATTTGAAAATATGTTGGATATATTTTCATTATTGGCTGCATATAATGGCATTTGGCAATGTTTTTTGATACAGCAAAAATGGTTTAATACATAAGTATCTAGTAGTTTCTCTAAAATGAAAAGTAATTTAAAATTACAAATTCAAGCTTTTCTTTTTGCCTTTTGTTGAGCAAAATTCAAAAAGTCTTGATAATGTAATTTTAATAGATTATGCAATTTCTTATATAAAAAGATTTTTTAACTCTTGAGTAAAAAATGTAGATGTTCCAGAAATGAAACATTTGTCAAAAGTTTAATACAATTAATTTATTGCCATGACATTGAAGAATAAAGAAAATTTTCTGAAAGCCAGATCTTTTTTAGTGTCAACAAAATATGTTAGATCTATTTCTCTGATTGATCCTCAAAATGACTGAAGAAAGATGACCCAAGTGAAGAAAAAATGCACTTTTTCAGATGGAAAGACAATATGCTATAGTAACTATCATCCAATTATTCAACATAGCTTGTCACCCAAACCAAGAAATTTTACTCACTAAAGACCCACTATTTAGAGGGGCTCATTGGTGAGGTGCCAGCTCAATTATCGTTTGACTAACAGTTCAAAATTGAGGTCTATCGCAAAGAGCCCTCATGTTGCTTTAAATGTGGCATTAAACATTTGCAAAGAAATTTTGCTAAGAGCTAAAAAAAGTTTTCTGCTTGATTTTACATATGAATAGTATTCAGACATTCACTTTCTACTACTTAAAAATTGTGTACAAAAACAAAGTTTTGAATTTAAATATCATTAAACCAAATTTTTAAAACCATGGGAAAAACTGTTTCATATATAAAACATGTTATAAATCATTTTAAAATTCAATTTTTATCAATAAATAGTTTTACTTTATTGCAGCTTTAAAAAGTTAATGTCACAATATTATGATTATGGAATTATTTTATGATAAAGTATTTTCATAGTTTATTGAAATAAATTGGCCAAATATGCAATTGAAATAACGGGATGCGAAGATGGTCCAAGGTATAAAAGTTTTAGACTAACATGTCAGTTCACATGAAACAAAAATTACTCAAAGTTTTCTTATTTATTAAAAGGTACAGCAGTTGATTTTCAAATATCACTGATTTATTTGTTGATGCATGAGTGGCTATGATTTTTTCCCTTCTTTGAATGTTGATGTAATTAATGCTACAGTTTACTTTTTGATGACAAGAATCATCTACTAAATACCCAAATTAACACATAAGTTTAAGATGAGAATTGTTAATGTCATTTTTAGAATAAAAAAGCCCACAAAATCAATTTTGAAACATTTCCTAAGTAAGAATTGGAAAACCTTTTTGGAGAGATAAGCTGTCTTCTCAGCTAACATCACAGAGCAGAACTTAAATTTGGAGCACATTTTTAGATAGAAAAAACTTTTTAACTTTAAAATATGCATTCATTTCTTAAAATTTAGGAACATTGTATACATCATTTTTTAAATTTAACATTAGAATAGAATGTGAAATATATTTTATAATGGAAAAAAGATTGATTCAAGCAAAAATACGATAAAATACTTTTCTGTAGGTAGTGGCTTAATTTTACATAATGTTAATGCTGAAGCATTTTTCTGCTTGAAAAGAAAAGAAAAAAAAAACGTTTCAATAATTTATTACCAAAAAAAAAAGTTCTGTCAGAAATTTTATTTTAAAAGGATTAGGAATAAAACAACATATATTTGAATATATAATCTTAAAATAAATTTATAAGAGTATAACTGTTGTGAAGTATATTTAAAATGTATTAACCTCTCTTATACCTCAAAGGAATTTTTCCAAAACAAAAAAGTATTACTAAAAACTTAAAATATGAGAGAGAGGCAAAAACCAATAGGCATGAAACACTTCATTTTTCCTCATTTATACAGATGTATTATTTACAAAGCATTTTATAACTGCTACATATATAAAACAGAATACTATAACCAGTTTTTACTTACAAATAAAAAGTTTTTTTTCTAAAAAATGAATTTCTGTAATTTAAGTTCTCAAAAATTGTCCATCGTAATTATACAAAATTTAAAATTACATAAAATAATTGTGCATGCAATCTATATATTTCATGTCCACATAAAAATAAAATATTCAATAATATCAGTCCAACAAAGGGGAAAAAAAATGGCATTTGCAACTAAATGTTTCTTTCTATAAACTTAATGACAGAAATTGTATTCAAACAAAGCATGTGATAAAAAACTCAAAATTTTTATTTAAAAACATGTAAAATGCACCAAGTTAAAATTAAGTATAGGATATGCATTGGGGTGAGTTTGGCAACTTTTAAAATTCATTGCCAAATTGGCTTAGAGTTACTAAAAAAAGAAAAGGAAACAAATTTCAAAATTGAAAGTGTCGCTGAACCAAAAACTACCAAATTTAACACAAGCACACTTTATACTTTATTTTAACCAAAATTGCTTATTATATACTGTGGTACTTATGCATTAGCCTGTTGACAATAAATTGGTGAAGATTTAGGAAAATATGAGCCAAATTTTATTTTCATAACTAATTTTAAACAACATTTCTTCATTATATATATATATTACTTCATCATTAAAATTTTTAAATAACAACATTATTTAAAAAGAGCATTCAAATTTTAAATAAAGGAAAGACCTAATAACTATATTATTCAGGAGACATCTTATCTGTTTTTATATAGACATACAATTTATACCCATTAACATAGACTTTGTTGGAATTACTCAGCAATTTTGTAAACACTCCACTATGTTCTCTTCCTTGAAAGGCAAGTCCTAAATTTTAAAAAAATTTTCTCAAAAAGGTATGACAACTTATTAAAAAAAATAAATTGTGTTTGAATATGCGTAGGAATGTTTTTACATTACTGGCTGTAGATCACAACATCTGGTAATGGTTTTGGATTCGGCACAAATAGTCAACAGACTAATATATATATATAAGTACGCTTACTTAGCCAAAAGAAAAAAGTATTCAGAAAAATAATTTACTATTTTTAATATACACAAAAACATTTTGCTACAGCACATTTTGGAACAAGTTTGATTTAATAAAATGTTTGATGATGAATATATAATTCTGCCATTAAAGTAAAAAATGTCTCTAAAAATGAATAATTTCTTCTATTTTTTCAAACAATTTAATGCAACCAAACCATAAATCAATTTCTGTTAATAATAAATATTTAAATGATTTCTATCAGATAAAAAACTTAGTATTTCTAACCAACTTTTAACTGAAGTAATTTTTACATAACTTAACAAGACTGAAAAAATATATTTAACAATATAATGAAGCAAAACTAACTCGAGTTATGCTCACCGTAAAATCAATATTGTATTAACTTCTATTTTTGAAATACATGAGCATACTATTTTAGAATGATGATCAATAATTGGGCATACAAATGATTATATAAAATGTCTTACTTTTGTGTCTAATTATTTTAAGACATGCTTATTGACATATTGAAAATTCACATATTTAGGTTTCATGATAGTAACATAAAATAGAAGCCCTTTTTTATTAATATTTCAAGTCTCTATGAACTATAATATTTCTGCCTGTGGGCTTCCACCACTGAAAGTTGTTGGTGATTGAATACTACTACCACCTGAGCTATATATACGATCTTTTTCAGAGCGTTCAGGTTTGTCGTGCTTTTCATGACGATGCTTGTGTTTGTGCTTATGCTTATTTTTCTTCTTCTTCTTCTTTTTGTGAACTTTTGCACCTTGGCTTAGCAATTCTAATGAAGAGGATGAAGGCTTAGGATCTGGAGCTTCTGGAGGCTTAAACATACTGGAATCAAAACCAGTTGGTTGCTGGCCAAATGTATTCTGTATGCCAGGTAAAGATTTTGATTGGGAATCATCAGAAAATGCTTCAAAAGTACAAAACTGTGCTGGAGCAGGTGCAGAGGCTGAATCTATGCTGCTGCTTGTTGTTTTTAACAAAGACATTCCTGACATTCCCGGAGTTGATAATGATGTACCAGGCATTGATGTTGTTTCCTTTAACCTCACTTTACTGGATTCTGGATTATCCTCAATGTTAACCTCAGCTTTGATTCGACCATCTGAGGAATAAAAATGAGGATGATCTGTAAAATGCAATGGACTAGAAGCTTTTCTTTTCTCACAAACACCAAACCCATTGGAGTCCATTTTTTCTATTTTCACTGGCTCCAGCATTATAACATTATCAAGTGGAAAAGAGTCATCTAGCTGCATGTCATCAATGGATCCAGAATTGAGAGGTAATCGAGCTTTTTTCTCTTTCAAGTTAACAACAACACCAATCTCAGGAGAAGGCAAGATAGAGGGTCTTTTACTGCCATATAGAGTATGATAAAGATCCATTACAGCACATCTTATTAAAGAATCATATGAACTTCCTGAATTCATTAATTTCCACAATCTATCCACTAATTCTTCAGTATTCAGTGGATTTGAATCTGAGCCTGTAAAAGGTGGTTTTTCAGTCAACATTCTTAAAACCTGATATTGAACTGCTGGAACAGGATCATTTTCCACTATATCAAGAAGGAAATTCAGGTCTTCTTCCCGTCCATCAGCACTAGTAAAATCTACAAGTGCTTCAAGTGCAGCTAATCTTACATCAATAAACATACCATAAGCTGCATATTCCCTGAAAAGAGAAGGATAATTTGGTAGATGACCCATCTTTTGGAGTTTACGTATAGCTTTCAGACAACTGACAGTTACTGTATACTTATATGATGACAATAATTTTTCCATATTTAAACAACGAGTTATTTCTTCTAAAATAAGTTTGGTGTCTGATGAAAGAGAATCAGCAGTAATAGTCAAACCTGTATGAGGCATGACAGAAATGACAGGAGTTACAGTTTCTGCCAAAGCATCAATTAAGGCTGCTCTGTAATAATTATCAGAAAATTTATTTTTACTGTTGTCATTATATTTGAACAAATCGAGCAAAAACTTCGAAACCTCTGGAGGGCAGATACATTGAACAGTGCGAAGCCCAGCCATGGCTACAGGTATTGTTTTCAATAAAAAATAATACTGTAAATTTTTAAAATTATTTAGTCTTATAATATGCATGCATGCATGCGATCCAAAAAGCTTTCTAAATATGGACATCATAGCAGGTGGTCCAGCCCAAGTGGCAACCATGGCATTAGCAACTTTTTGCAGGCAAAAACAAGCAATACATCTGATCTTGTAGAAACAATGCTCATTTTCTATAGTATAAGTGAGAGCAGATCGAGAAGCAGGAGTAGGAAATTTCTCCAGAGCTTCAATTGCTTCTTTTTGAGCAGTAACATCCCTCTCATAACGTAACTGATACTGCCATTGATAATCAGGTTGTTCAATTACAACTTGTCTTAAAAGAAGCATATCTGGATCAATGCGTATCCAAAGAACTGGTGAATCTGCATCCATGGCACTGAGGTCCATGTCAACTTCTTCTCCAGTACATAAGGGGATTTTCTTTTTTTTATTTCTTCTGCTTTTAGAATGACAAGTTATATCATGTTTAGTAGCATTCTCTTCAATTTGTAAATTATGCTTAAAAGTTCCATCCAGTTCTTGAATAGTTATTGTTAATGGTCCAACATAACGTCTTATGCCCCTATTTTGTACATCTAATTGTTTTATTTCCAATTCAACAGTATTTCTTTTTCGATTAAATACAAAAGTTGCAGTGAATTTAGGATGACCACCTTGTCTAACCCACTGTTCCAAAAATGTATTTATGTCTTTCCCAGTTACAGTAAATATAGCTTTCTGAAAACTATTAGTAGAAAGTAACATATTGAACCACACATTGCTGGTGACTTTTTGCTGAGCAGCACTAGAAGCTAATGATAATAATTTATTGAAAACTTGTAAAAGTAATTCTCTTCCAATTCTGTCTTCCAACATGCGAATAACCAAATGAGATTTCTTGGTAAGTATAATATTATACTCTGGAGATGTAGTGTGTAAATGCTGTGTAGGAAAATAAAAGGTTCCATCCTTCCCTTGAGCAGCAGCAGCAACACTTCCAGGAGCAGGACTTACACTGCAGTCAAGAACAAGTCCTCCATGTTTCTGTTCATATTTCAAGACTTCATGGAAATCTTCATGCACCCATAACCTATATTCATTATTACCAAATGCTTTTTTTAAAAAATGCCCTGAAAGATACATAGAAATACCCTTGGGTAACCATGCATCTGACCATGAAAACATACTAATGAAACATCCAAAAAATTGTTCTGCAACAGCATTTGCCATTATTCTTCTAGACATATATGTTTGATCAATTATTTGTGGTGAACTAAGTAAATTTGTGCTCAGAATCGTCATTGTAGCATATGGACGAGCATCTTGAAATGTTTCATCAACAAACACTTGCTTATAACAAGAATATGGGTATCTACTAGAGAGAAGCTCTTCATAAAACTCAAAACCTTCATGTAAAAAACTTGTTGAATGCTTGAGTAATGGTAACAGTCTAGGCAAACAAAAATGAGTAACTTCATGCATTTGAGGATCAACATATACTTCAAATGGTCCAACAGCCAAACCTATATTAGGTGCACAAGTAGGGATTAATAAGTTATAATGATATGTTTTCTTACGCATATCATTTGTATAAACTGTCTCAGTAAGATCACCACATGATACAGCAACCATGGATGGTTCAACAGTTATTTCCATCCGCCATGTGCATGGCTCTGAAAAAGAATCAACACAAGGAAACCATAAACGAGATGAGTTATCAGAAGAGTACGTGAACATATGAGCACAGCGTTCAACCAATGTCCCCTCTCCATCTGGTACAACAAAATGAATCCCACCTTGTGGTTTTTCAAGAGCAAATTCAATTCCTATGCGAACTGGTTTGCCTTCTGTCACCAAATGCATTAAATCATGAGGTACTTTAATACACAATTCTCCATTACCATTATCTGCATCAACAGCATTGACACAGGCCAGATGACAAGTATTAAATTGATCAGTACTCTTTTGTTTATTTTCGCCTTGGCAGATATCCAAGCTTGGATCATTATAACTAAAAGCCACTTCATGAAAATCATTAAGTGTTATTTTGTAGATGCGTATTTGTTTTGCATTAAGTCTGATTTTTCTTAAATCATTTTTCTGGGGTATAACCGTCAGTTCAGTAAAGCCAATTAAAGATTGCCTCTGAAAACAAATAGTTGTTAAGCACAATACTTGATGAGATAACTTAAATGGGCGAACAGGAGAATCGGTTTTTTCATTTTTCTTCATTTTGAAAGCATTGGAAGATACAGATTATTTTTTGACATGAAGTTATTCAAAGGCTTGAATTACATTCTCATCTTCTTATGACTTGAAAAAGAAAAAGTTAATCAAATAAACGAAATCACACAGCAAAATACTCAACGTGGAGATTGGTTCATTAATTTTAAAGATGTTAAATTCTTCCAAATTTGAAAAGATTTTAAATATTACTTTCTTTTCCTTTTCATTTTTAATAACCAAGCCCAAAGCTCCCTGAAATTCCTAAAAAACTAGCATGCTGAACTTTCAAAACAACATTAAAGCTATGTTGCCAAACAAGCGGCTAGATATCGTATGGAGATAAAAAGCAAATCCTTTCTGATTGGCTAAAAGAAAAGCCACCAATAGAATTTCACGCTCTGTCCAAACAATTTAAACCTCATAATATTATTAAATATGGATATTATTCTAGATTTTACAATGGTGAGATTTATAGATTACATTTTTTTGTCATTGTTCTGTTTCTAATTTGAGTTTTTTGGTTTACAAATAATTTTGGGCGGATTAATAATGAAAGTCAGGTTTCTAAATTTTAAGATATCAGAATTTATGCACCTTCATTTTCCAGTTTAATTGTGAAATTTTCAAGAATAAAAAAAAAAAGAAAAAAGAATGAACTAAAATAGAGTGCAATAAGTAAAAAAGAGTTTAAGTGTTACACCGTTGATCAAATCAATTAATATCGCCAGCCAATTATGAAAAACCGTTCTGCGAATGTTGCACCATTTAGAAAAGTCTTTTAAATTATGGATGTCATATTATTTTGCCGACAATATAATATGTCAGGGAAGTCTCTTGAACCGGACAAACCGGACCCATGTCCGGGATGGCACTTGATTATATTTGGAAAATACTAGAAACTTATACTTATTTGAAAAATACTAGAAATACTTTACTTATTTGAAAAATACTAGAAATACTTTACTTATTTGAAAAATAATAGATTATTCTAATTTCAATTAAATTATTTTGTATATGCGCATCTATAATTATAGTTAAGAGATATGGATTGAAAAATTTTATCTTTAGAATAAATCGAAATAATATTGTAACGCGAAATTTTTTTCATAAGAGAGCTTCCATTTCCGGAACGAGTCATTGCACAACCTTCGTTATTGTTCCTAGAATTAAAAAAAATTGGGGCTCATTTGTTTTGTTTTATTAGGTGCTTGTTATTAACTCTTCGCTAAACAGTTAAATTCATGTTACTAAATTTTAAATAAATTCATCAGACTTTCATCATCTACTGGATCTTTATTATACGTGCTTCCACTAGGCAGTCAGTACAGCAATACGTAGAGTGGTCAACGGAGTTCCTGTTTCCTTGTGGAAACTTAACCTCCTGTCTTTGAAAATTGTGTTTTGCTTTGATTTAGCTTTACCTTAGCCCGTACTGCGCGTTAAGTATTTAGTTTTAAATATAAAATTTAAAAATGGAAATGAGAATTTAAAAAATTTTAAAAGGGAAAGTTTTAATAAGTGAAAGAAGTGCTGTGGAAAGTTTTAAATAATCATGAATTAATAGTGCTTAAAGGGAATAGTTGAATGTAAAAACAAAGAATTTCAAATAAATTAAATCAAAAATAAGTAAGTCTAATGTGTTCCAACACTATGCACATCGGGAGAACGAGTGCGCCTGCGTGAGGGATTTATCTTTTGGTGACTAGTAGAGCAACTGAGAGTGGTTCTACGGTGAATTAAGGTTCGTTTGTGGGCATACGAGCTGCTTGCAGCCCTCCAACCCATATCTGATGGTCTTCGATGGGGAATCGCGATAGTGGGTTTCTTCTGTCTGCGTAGCTGCATGGCGATTGGTGGAGAAGAGTGGTTCTCCACTAACACCACGTTTTTAAACAAAATACAGTTTTGTTCACAGTTAACAATATATAGTATTAACACAGATACAAAAGTAAAAATGCAAAAACGCCACTTGGGGCTCGATTTTCACCAAACTCATTTTGTAGCGGATCTCTACTCTATGAAAGGAATCTGCTTACCCAATTTCAGGATGGTACGTCGAGTAGTGTAAAAATGAAAAAAATTATTTTTAACCCCCCTTAACCCCCCCCCCCCGTAACGCCACTTGCGATTCGAATTTCGCAAAATCCATTCTTAGCTGATCACTACTCCATGAAAGAACATGTCCACCAAATTTCAAGTCTGTATGTTGAATAGTTCCGGAGATATCGTGATTAGTCAGTCAGTGAGTGAGTCGCTTTTCTCCTTTATATATATATAGATGGAGTCCATTTTTTGATTATTTTTATTAGTGTTAATTTAAGTGATTATATATAAAGATTATTAATTTCTAGTGTTACATTAATAATATTAATGGAAAGTGTGTATTTTTTTCTGTGGGAGTTGTATAAGTAGAACATTTTTCTTAGATTAAAAAGCATGTAAATTCATTCTGTATTTTGTGCGTGCTATGTACAGATGTATATGTGGGTTTGTTGAAAATGTAAGTTATTATATATATATAATATATTATATATAATATAAATTGCTTTTTCCCAATTTTAATTATCAAAAATATACTTATTAGAATATCCTACCTTATAGTAATCAATTCTCTATACTGATATATTAAACATAAATCAATACAGTGTTCAACGAAAGTAAATAAGAGCTTTTTATTCTTTGTTTTAAATTTACGAACAGATTTTGGAAAATCTCAAACCCATCGATTTTAATTCAAATGGGTCAATTTTTGATGAATTCAGATTTTTTGTATAAAAGCAAACACTCTTTCAATTATCTTCATACTTTCCGTACTTAATTTAAGGGAATTTTTTAATAAATTTTAGATGTCTGAGGGGGAGTGGGTAAGAAACTATCTGGTGCTCAATACCAAAGCAAGCTACGGAAAAACATGCCCGCATTAAAAGACAAGCTGGAAGTTTACTGAACTACTTACAAGGCACTAGAAAAAAGGAAGACAGTATAGAATCAGATCTGATTTAGATTTTCATGAAGATGTTGCAGATATACAATAACAGAACCTATAGGGGCATTGCTCTTATAGGAGCTCCTCCAGGCAAAAAACCAAAGATCACAATACTTTAACGATGATATATTTAGTTCAGATCCTATTATATAAGACTTGGCTACCTATTATATAAGACGCTGGTAGATGTTTTTTGGTAAGAAAAGGAGCCCCTAAGCCATTGATAGAGTATAATTTTCCTCATGACGACACAGGTCGAAGGTTAAACTCCCATTATTATACCAGAATTTTAAAAAAAACAGTGAAAATATTATGCGTAAATGTTAGTCTATTCCAGTACAAAAAAACCTATGTTTAATGTTTTAGCTGCAAAATTTTTGTCGGTGTCGTTAGTTCTTTTTCCACAGAAGATTTTAAAAGTTGGAAGTACCTGGTTGAAACATCCAAGAACCATAGTGTAAGAGTTCGAAGTCCATAAGGCTGGAACGCCACCTGCAAAAGGAGACGGTTAGACTACTCCCCCCCCCTCCCTTTGATGAGGCGAGAGGGATCTATCCTATGTCTGGGTGCGAAGGAGATAAGATCTGTCCGAGTGTTTTCTTTAAAATAAATATTAATATTTAACTTTTTAGACTCGATGTCTTTATTT
>BMAO01012947.1:0-24869 GCA_019973975.1 Trichonephila clavata
ATGCTGATTTCAAATCTGTTTGTAGATTTCATCTAAAGTAAATAGTTTCATTGATATGTTGAAAAAAACCTTGACAAGAAAGCACAAGGTCACTGTAAGAATGAGTGATTGTGTTTTCCACCAATGAAATGCTCCGTTATTTCAAGCAACAACAACAAGAAAAAGGTGAAACGTTGTTTATTGTATTGAATGCAGTTGTGTGCTTGTGGAAAATAGTGTATTGAAAGCAATTTGAAGTACATTTGTGGAAAATATTGGAATTATGGCTAAATTTTCATACCTGCCTGAGAATAAAAGGTACAAAATAATACATTTGAAGGAAGAAGGTTATTCTATGTGCCAAATTGCTGCTAAAGTACCATGTGGCCTTTCTACTGTTCTGAGAACTTTGAAAAGATTTTCTGAAACAAATTTTATTGCGGACGGGACGATCAGGACGACCAAGAAAAACATCTTTACGTGAAGACAGGTTATTGCACAGAATTTCACTTTCAAACAAAAAGCTTAATTCCTCGCAAATTTTGAAACAATGGACTGACATCAAATGTGAGTGTGTGCCCAAGAACTGTTAGAGGAAGACTGCTGGAAATTGGGTTACGAGGCTGTAAAGTGCGCCCAAAACCATTACTGACTGAATTTCAACGCAAGAGGCAATTGACGTGGGCAAGGGAACATTCATTATGGACTATTAAAGACTGGGAAAAGGTAATATTTAGTGACGAGGAGTCAGTTTTGTATTTCTGGCAACCAAAGTAGTGCCTATGTAAGACGACGCACTCATGAGGAATTCAGCCCTCAGTGTCTGAAGCCCACAGTAAAGTACCCGACAAAAGTGATGGTATGGGGTTGCATGTCTTCTCATGGTGTTGGAAGACTTCACATTGTTAGCGGAACAGTGAAAGCAGAGCCGGACCGTGACCTTTGGGGGCCCTGGGCTAATAATACCTGGGGGCCCCCTAAGCAATGAAAAATTTTGCCATTTTTCTAAAAAAAATTTTGTGGGGAAAATTTTTAAGTATACGAAACTCTCTCTTAAGGGTTTTTTTTCTTCTTTCAGACAATTTAAATTTGTTATAAACAACAACATAATTTACAAAAAAAAAACCTTTTCTACATTTTTGTGCTGCAAATTCTTTTATTTGCTCATTACATTTTAAGTCTTTAGTGAGATCAGTATTAATAGAAAGAAGTAATGAATTAGTAAGTTTAGTATTTGTCATTGTTGCTCTATATTTCCATATAGGACATTTTAAAGAATGCATGCTCCGTTTTTCTAGTAACAGGGAGCGTTATAAAAATCTTTAAAATGGTATACAAAATTGGAAAAACGTGAACAAGATTCTTTTCAAAAACTAAATTTACCATATCACTACAAGTGTAGGACAGCTCAGTTTGCTATTAGATAAGTTTTGAATTGAACACCTTTATTTACTAAATGTTGGTCTACGTCACAATAATAGTAATCAATTATAGTGCGCACACTCTTCAGGTGGACGTTCTCCTTACTTTGATTTTACAAATCTATCAAAAATTTTAATTTCTTACTATATATTATGCATATACTTGACTTCTATTTAAACCAAGGATTAGCTTATCTAACGAAACTATAAGCGTGCCTCTTTAAAATTTTTCTGTCCCATCCAGAGCTTTTTTTGTCGATTTATCTACAGATTTTGAAATAACCCGTTCACATCATAATATTCTGTTTCTACACTAGGACTTAACTTTTTGGCTGCGTCGTGATACTCCTTTAGTTTTTGATCTGATTCATGTACGTTGCTTATAAACGTTTTTATTGACATAATTAACTTATTTCCTTCACAGAAGTCCAAACCAGGAGTTTATAATTTTTTGTTAACTGAAGTAAATCTTTCAAAAATTTCTTCCTAAAATATAATTAAAATGGTACTTTCGAATTTTGTTAATTTATTTAAAAAATTTACTACGTTTTTTCGAAAATAAATTTTTTAAAAATTTTTATTGTCACTAAATGCTTTCAGAATATTCATGTTATTACCATAATTATCTTTTATGGCTTCAACAGCAGTGACAAGACTATCTGGTCTGCCTTAAAATTTTTAAGGGTAAATTTGAGTTTAATTTCACGATTTAGAAGTTCCCACCTACGGGTCGAAGCAGAAAAGAAAACATATATTTGTTGCACTAAACCAAAAAAGTTCACTATTTCAGTTTCAACTTTAACTGATTCTGTACCAACCAGACTAACAGAATGTTTAGAGCATGATATATAATTAGCGAATTTATTATTTTTTTCTTTTTGAAGAGCTTGCACACCATTATATCGACCGGACGTATTGGCATCATTATCAAATGTCTGTCCCCTACAATTATCCAATGGCAGTCTATTTGTTTCTAAAAATTCTTTTAGATAATTAAATAAGTATAATCCAGTGCGACTACTAATCTTTATCAATGAGACACATCTTTTGTACACTTTTCCCCGAAAACAATATTGTAGTACAATAGCAAATTGGTCAGTGCGGGACAAATTTTTGTGTTGAATCCATCACAATTGAATAGTACTATGTGTAAACGTTACTTATTTGAGTTGTAATTGTTTTAATGATTTATTTGCCCATAATCTCGATTATTTGCTAATATATCGTTTTTGATAAGTACGATAGTAACAATTTTGGTCGTAATTCTCACTGTTTAATATGTTCACGAATGAATGGGTCGAACTCTCTGCTAGTAGTTCTAGGACACCCATAAAATTACCAGCATGAGGAGAACCAAAAACTTCCTAGGTACCTATAAATGCTAAACCTCTTATAGCCAAATACTGTACTACCGCTATAACACGTTTGAGGACATTTTGGTAATATTATATTGTGTATCTTTTCTTAGTGGCTCCTCTAACTGTTTATCTAACAAGGGGAGGGCACGAGACTAAGGAAATTCATTTGGGGAAGAGATTTTGTGTAATAGTAGTATTCCTTTAGGGTGTTCAACCGTCAATATAATAGCGCCGAATAGACAGTCAGTTCCAAGAAAATTGCCTTCCAAATTCATACTTAGCTTTTATACAATTAAGTTTTTTTCAGCTCCAACAATGCAGTGGCATAGGTGGTAGTGGACCTGCATTCCGCGTGGTCTGTCAGGGTTCGAGTAGCGCGATCGACTTGCTTTGTTTTTTTACGATTCATTTAATTTACAATTAAATAAATTTATTTAAAAAAGTCTTATTTAATATTTTATGTAGTTATTTTATAATTTAAAAACTAACACAATTACTATAATTATATTAATATTTATATTATATTTTATAAATATAATATTAATTTATTATTATAATATTAATTGTTATAACTATTAATAAATAATATTTGTTATAAAAATATATTATATTAAATGACATTTTATATGAGTATTTTGTATTTTAAAAAGTAAAATGATTACAAATAGTTTTATAATTGTATAAAATACTTGATAAGAAAAATAATTTAATTGTTAAAATAATTAAATGAATTGAAAAAGCAAGTCTACCGCGCCACACGAACCCTGACCGATTGCAAAAAATGCAAATACGCTGTCACCTATGCCACTGCATCGCTGGAGCTGATTAAAACTTAATTGTATAAAATTAATTGTATAGTATGAATTTCGATTGCAATTTTCTCCAAATTGACTGCCCATTGGGCGCTATTACATTGAGGGTTGAACATTCTAAGGCAGTGGTCTTTAAACTGTGTTCCACGGAACCCTGGGGTTTCACGAGTAACAATAAGAAATTTAGTAGAAATAAATATGTATGCAAAATGGATTCACGTTCTCTATGAAGTTTATAAGTTACGCAAGTATCTCTAAAGCTCATTGCCCTCCCCCTATTCATTAAAACTGAAAATTTTATGTATATATAATAGCTTTATTTTGCAACACTTTTTAAAATTTTATTATAAGATAAAGAATAATAAAATATTTAAACTTTATATATTTATACTTTCTACTAGATTGTGAATATTCTATTGTTTACTATCCCAGGTTCCCCAAGATAATTTTATACTCATTAGTTAGCACAATGTCTTACAAACTGAATAGTTTTCTAATGGAAAATGCTCCTTTTTACATTTGTGGAAAACAACACTTATAATGAAGGAAAACGAACAACATGTTAACAGAGTTGATGTTAAAATCTAAATTTAAGCAAGAACAGCTTCTAAATTTTAGGTTTCAAATTCTCTCTCATGCAAAATACACGGGATTTCCCACACATCTATAAACATTTTTATGTCATTCAGAATATTGTGTTTAAGTGAAATACATTTCTCAGCATGAGTGACTACAAAAGCAAATTAAACTCAGAATAAGTAATGCGATTGCACTTTATCTCAACAGACCTAGACTTCGACCGTGTGAAAAAAAGGAAGCACATATCTCAGTTACTAAATATAATACATGGATAGGTGACACTTGAATAAGTAAATTATACTAACAAAATTAGATTAGAATTTTTTTAATAATAAATGCAAATACTTTTTTAAATTGCTTTTACACGAAGTGCCTGTAACATGTTAATCTACTTTAAACATTACTTTGAGACATATTCTTCGACGTATGTGTTTGAAATTGGGTTCCATGAAAACACTTTCTAGTTCAAGTTGTTCCACAAAAGCACCTTCAAGTTATAGGGGTTCCGTGAGTTGAAAAAGTTTGAAGACCACTGTGCTAAAGGAGTACTGCTAATACACAAAGTCTCGTCCCCAAATAAATTTCTTTATTCATGCCCTCCCCTTGTAAAACAAACTTATTTTCTTTTCGTGTCAACCAAACTAACACTGAATTTTTATGTTCAATAGAATTTTCCTGATTTCCTAAGCAACTTGTTAAGAGTTTCCTATCAGAAAAGTCGGTTGTGTATTGAAATTTTGTTTTAGAAAAAGGTTTGCTGGTCAAATAAAAAACACTACCAATACTAGTTGAATAACATAGCCAAAAAAAAAAGATTTTTCCAGCACTTGGACATTTTAAAGTTTTTTAATGAAATGATTATTCGAAAATGATCTCTTTAGTCCTTTGTATTCTCTTACTGAAACAGAATATATATTGTTTGGATTTTTATTTTGAAAATAACTCATTTCTTGTGAAAGGATACAATCAATAAAATTATTACTTAGCGATTTCGGACACGAACCCACATCAACGTATTTTTTAAACTCAAACCCAGCATTTTGTAAACACTTTTCGGTCAAGGAATTGCTGATGTCCTCTGTCTGGAAAATATATTTTTTAGAAGGCTGCTGGTCATCGAGATCTTGGATATTTCCCTCATTAATATTTGCTTGTTGTGTTTCTCCGTTTTCTTTGGCTAGGTTCCTTTCACTTCAGTGGCGTAACGTACACCCCTGCAACCCCACATTGCGGGGGCCCTGAGGTACTAGGAGGCCTAAAGCCTATGTTATACTATGGTTTTTCAATCCTCTGTAAGATCCGGTTTGGGGTCCAAAACCTGATTGCACCTATTACAGAAAAATAAATGGCCACAGAAAAAGTGTCACTACTTTTTTATAAGTGCTTGATGCTCATCGGCCCCGTCCTATGATAGAGCCTCTGTCTATTAATTATTAATTTCCATGTATTCGGTAAGGCGGAAGAACAAAAATAAATTGTGCTCTTGCTCTCGAAAATAAAAATAAATTTGGTATGGTATTTCGGGTATTTTATTTTTGAAATGTATTTTTTTACAGGTTTATTATTTTATTACTATTTTGATTTTAAGCCTCTTTTTCTGTTTATCTTCAACGAGGAACTGGGGCCCCTACAACTCGGAGAGCCCTGGGCCATTAAGCCCATACGTAGATCTGGCCCTGAGTGAAAGCCATGGATTACATTGAAATACTACAAAATAAATTGCTACCAACTGCGAGAGATCTTTTTGGGAATCAGTCATGTATTTTTCAGGACGATAACGCCCCTTGTCATTGTGCAAAGGTAGTCCAGAAATGGTTGAAAGAATGTATAGAATGTACTGTGTATAGAATGAACTGGCCAGGACAGTCTCTCGACCTTAATCTGATAGAGAACTTATGGTTTAAAATTGGTTATGAAATTTCAAAGAAAAACCTTCAAACAAACGTAAATTAATTGAAGCTTTAATATTTTCCTTCAACCATATTGTCACGAAAGATCTTCTTTTGAAATTGGTGCATTCCATGCCAAAAAGATGTAGAGCCGTAATTAAAGCAAACGTCTGGCCCATAAATTATTGATTTTCTAACATGTGACAACAATGTAATTTTCAAAATGCTCATTAAATATACCGTATTTGTCAATTTTCGCGTTATTTTTCCTTTGCATATTATGTTATTCTATATTGTTTTATTCTGCACATATTTCACATTATTGTGTTCAGGCAGCTTTACTACAAAAAATATTTTAGTCATTAAGAAACTAGTAGATTTGAAATCAGCAGAAAAAAATACATTAAATTCAATAACAATATTTAAGATAGTGCGATAATTTTACAACGAAAAATGAAGTCAAACACAAAAATTACGCTAAAAAATGAGTGTGTTCAGGACTTTTTGCCACCACTGTATATATATAATCATTTTAAATAACATTTTATACTAAAAATTTGATTTTTTTATTTAAAATTCTTAAGTTAAAATATTTCTAATAAGCGCCTCCTTCTTTTTTCAGATTTATTTGATAATCATTTATTTGTTGTGTTAATTTTAAAATTTGCAAAAAATAAAAAAATCATAATTTTTTTTTGTTTCTAAAATAGAAATCATATTTCAGTTAATTAAAGGAAAAAGAGTCTTCTCTCTCCTTTCACTTCAGGGTTTTAAATTCTAGCCACTCCTTTATGTTATATGAAGGAATAATATTACCATATTTTAAATATATCCTTAAAAAACTTAACTTTGAAAATGTTCCTTATGAAACCAACATATATCTAAATTTATTTTTAAAATGCACACTATTTTTAATTAATGTTTTGTTTAAAGTCAGTAATTATATAGATTACTTACATTTAATTTTTCATATCTTTGCTTTCCAAATTCTTCTATAAAATTGCTTTCAAAATATGTTTATGATTATATTGTGGTAAATACAGTTTGATTTTGCTTGTATAAAAATAAGAAATTTATGTATAATTTTATTTTAGACGATCTTCTTATTATTGGCTTTGTAATGCATTAGATATTTACTGCCCTGTACAGTGGGAATATGGACGGCTAAATATGAATTACACTGTGATATCAAAGCGTAAAATATTAAAACTGATTTCTGAAGGGATTCTCAGGTAAATTTTTTTTACATTCAAGGATCTTAATTTTAAGTAGTTCCAATTTCTCTTCTTTTCATAATCTTTAATTAAAAATTTCTTTGTGATTCTTATTTTCACTTTGTAAACCATTTTAAGAAACCATATAACTCTAAGTAACTGTTATATAGCTCTAAAACAGTTATTTGGGGGTAGTTTTCTTTTTACATTTTAATGAGCACATAACATTTTCAGTATCTAAATTAAAGCTTTATAAATGATTTTAAAGTTGTTTATTCGTGCCATCAGTTAAAATTTTTTTTTGTCAGATACTATATATAATAATTCCGAATGTTTTAAACTTATTTATTGCTTAACTTTTGTAAAATTAATATTAAATTATTATTTTTTTTCTATTTTCCATGGTAGTTTTGTCTATTGTAAATATATTATTTTTCTGAAAAAAATGTTTATTTTGTATTTGTGTTAAGAGCCTTTCATAAAAAAATAGATATCTTTTTGAAAAATTTAGGTGTTAGACTAATGTGTTTTTCATATTTCAATAAATTGTTAAATAAAATAACTGTATTTTAAGACAAGCTTGGAAAGTAAACAATTTATAATTAAAACGGTATATGACAATTACTATATATAAACAATCATTTTCAATTGTAAAAAGTTTTATATTTTTCTTGTATATTATAATGAATTTGCTTGGTTTTAATAATTTAGTTTCCATTTTGTGTGTATTACTAGAAACTAAATATTTTCTTTATTTTTTAGGTGTTTTAAAAATGTTTAAAATTGTATTATCACTTTAAAATCACATATCCAGCTTTGAAGTTGTACTTTCTAAATAATTATCTTAAGAATGAAGGCAATTTCATAATTATTGTAGAATTATCTTTTATATATTTTTATCTTTATTGAAGAGATTGGGATGATCCACGACTTTTCACTTTAACTGCCTTACGACGTAGAGGAGTTCCTCCTGAGGCCATCCAAAAATTTTGTGTTGAGGTAAATTTTACTTTTTGAAAGATGTTATGTGCTTAAAATATCTTTTTATTAATTTTATTTCATTTATGTATACTTTCTTTAATTTATTTTGTATTTAGCAAAAATCAACTTAAAAGTTTTAAATTATAGAATGGCATTTTTTTTCTTCTCGATAAGACATTTTCAGAAAGAATGGTTTTAATTTTTGAATTAATCACAAAAATACTTTAAACTTTCATGTATTTTTTTTTATCTTTAAAAATTTCTATTCTACAAAACTTAAAATTTATATATATATGTTTAGCTTGGTGTTACTGGAGCACAATCACTTGTAGACCCCTTGATGCTAGAAGCTCATGTGAGAGATATACTCAATAATACAGCTAAAAGGTTATTATTAAGTTGTATATTTTTTCATTATATTTCTTATTTAATTTAATTAAGGATAGTTAATGCATATTATTTTCTTTGTGTAATTTTTTAAGTGTTATGATATTTATTACCAGTTTATCAAAGGATATTCAAGAAAAATATAATAAACTTATATATATTTTTTCAATCTTGATTCAAATACTCTTGCATTGCCAATTCTTAAATTGGAGCGAATCATAAAACAGAATAGTGTTTCTAGATTCATGTATATGAGTGTGTTTATTAAAAAGTCCATAGAATTTTTTTTAGTTTACATGGGTTAAATGTTTCTTTTGGTTATTTGTTTTCCATATGAGGTTGTTCATTTGTGAAATAGTTTAGTTGATAAGAGGTATCCAGATATTATATAACGTTGCAGAAGCCTTTTCTTTCTTTAATATCACATTAAAAAGGCCAAATTACCAATACCAGACAGTTTATTCATAGAAGCTGATTGAAATCCCACAGACTTTTAATTTTAGGTTTCAACTAAAAAACCATTCATTTCCCTTTCTATATAATTTCATAAATATATATATTGTAAGATGTTGTATAATTTGAATTAAATAAACTTTTTAACAGAAATATAATTAAGAATTCTATTATAAATATCTTCCATTAATACCAGAAATTAATCCATTTGCTTTTTAAATTTTTTAATGAAGCACGTTTCTTCTAGAACAATGGCTGTTTTAGAGCCTTTGAAAATTCGAATTAGTCTTCCATGCGAGACCCCTGTATTAATTGACGTTCCCGATTTCCCTGCTGATCCTTCAAAAGGTCATCATAAAGTTGTGTTTTCTGATATAATCTATATTGATCAATCAGATTTTAAAGAGGTATGTTTATCATATATTTTCTTATTTGTGATACTTATTGACTATGAAATTGACATTTCAATACTTTGATGTATTAATTTACAGATACTTCCAAACAACCAATACAAACGACTGACTGTTGGTCAACCAGTTGGGCTGAGACATGCTGGATATGTCATATCTGTAACTGAAGTTATAAAGGTTTGGTCAGTTTTGTTAAAACATCACGCTTGTTTTAATAAAGAATTAAATTAAATTGAACAAACTTGCTTATCCTATGCAGATTTTTTAAACAGATGGATATTAACATGTTAACTTAAAATTTAAAAAAAATATTTCTCATTAATTTAGGATGAAAGTAATACAATCATTGAAGTAAGAACTATCGGCACACCAGTTGCTGTTAGCAAAAGACCTAAGGCCTTTATTCATTGGGTTGCTGAACCAATTACTTGTGAAGTTAGGTTATATGAAAAATTGTAAGTATTGCACATTATTCAGATCGAATTTATTGGTTTATTTCAATTCTGTATTACAAATTTACTCAAATTACTTTAAAAAAATAGGTTCAATCATAAAAATCCAGAAGATCCTAAAGAAGTACCTGGTGGATTTATTACTGATTGTAATCCGGTAAGAATTTTTATTATAAATTTTTATGTAAAACCCTAGCACATGAAACAGTTTTGTCTTTGAATATTTATCACATTATTAATGAGTGAACACTAAGGATTTAAGCAATTATATAAAACTTTATCTATAAGAAGCCTATGAAAATTCGTTAAGAGTCGGAACTAATAGAAAGATTGCAAATATATGGTTAATCGGTTATTCTGATGTTTCTTTATACATTAATAAATTGCATCTACATATTATCCGAGTTGTATATAAAAATAATCTCTGTAAACTTCACTTGTATTTAAAAAAATAATAAAATTAAACAGGAAATTTTTCAATATAATATTTACATTTAATGCAGTATTCCATACTTGAAAGAATTTGTTTTGCTATAGTAATGGATAGTAAATAATTAAAAAGTCATTTTAACTTAAGCTGAAATATTATAAATGCTTGTATTAGAATTTAAAAATTTCATTACAGAACTCACTGCGAATCATTCAAAATGCTATGATTGATAAGTCTATGAAAGATGTAAAGGTATACGATAAATTTCAATTTGAAAGGGTTGGTTTCTTCAGTGTTGATCCAGATTCTACCCCTGAAAACGTAAGTTTCATAATTATGTCATCTAACTACTTTTAATTCCAAAGCATTATTTCTTAACATAGAATTTATTTAAAATTCTATCTTTTACTGTTAGCTTTGTATTAACTGCATTCATTTTAAAAAGGTTCCGAGGGTTGATTTACTATTCTTGCCTTTTTTTTTAATGGTTTGTAAAAACCCTTATTTTCCTAATGCCATTTATACATTAATGAAATCCATTTAATTGCACATACTTCTGATAAAAAATTATGAGTTAATTTTAACATTTTTAAAAAATACTGCTAAATTTATCAAAGGAAATTACCCAAATAAATAGAGATCATGTGATGCATTTTGTTGAATGCATCATTAAATTTTATATGTACTAATTTTTAAAAAAATATACTTCAATAAATTTAATGCATTAATATTTTTCCTTTACAGTTAGTTTTTAATCAGACTATTACTCTTAAAGAAGATGCAGGAAAAGAATGAAGCTTATGAAATATTTCCTTCAAGATTGCAAATAAATATTTTTAAAACAAAAGAACTATTTGTCATTGTTTCATACTAAATCAGTATAAATTTTATACAGGTGTTTTACTGTAAAATTCCACTACTTAAATAATTGCATTAATAAACGTTTTATTTATTTTTTACATTTGCTTGGTTAATTTTACCCAGTAAAAATCATTTAAAAACAAAGTATTAACAATTTGGGAAGATAATTTAAAATTTGATTGTTAGTGTTAAATTAAATTGTAGAATATTTGTAATGTGTATGTTGCTTTCTTAATGCTATTCAAGAAATTTAAATGAAAAACTTTATTAAAATCAATAATAATTACATGTTGTAAATGAATAACTTTGATACAAATAGTACAAATGAAAATTAGGCTACAAAGTCCAATGGTCTGTTGAAACCACCTTTTCTATTCATGTATTGCCTGAAAAAAAAATAGAGAAAGGAATAAGTCTAACTTTTCTCAAATTAGTAATTATTAAAATCTGTGAAGAAAATCAGTACAAACCTATATTTTCGTTTATGGATAACGTGTACACCATAAGCTACATTTCCTGGGACATGTTTGCCCTGCAAAAAGTCGAATTTTTATTTAATCAGTTCAGTAAAAATAAATCAAATTGTGTTTATTCTTTAGAGTAGAAAAAGTAATTACTTTAGTTGAATCAAAACCACCAAATCCCATTATTTTCATCATGTCTTTTTCCTCATCAGTTTTACCTTCCAGATCTTTATCTAAAAAAAATAATCTTTGTTACAGGCAGTTTTTTTTAACACCTCAGCAATCAAATTTATCGTTTTAAAGTAATTAATTACACATTCAAAAAATTTTACAGTGAGAACTAATTTTTATTCACTTTAACTTTTGTATAATCAGAATAGGAAAATTTCAAAAACTAAAAAAATGTTAATGGAAAATCAAGTACTCTTTATACAAAAACTAATAATATATATTATAAAACTTACAAGATTATTTCCAATACAGAAAATATTGTATTTCTTCTATTTTCCTAAAAAAGGGAGCAAGTACAATAAAACTCCTTAATATTTAAACTGTTTAATTACATTGCTAATTTTCAAATAATTAATGATACCTGTAATAGGAGTCCGTTCCATAAGAAACTTTGATACTGCTCTTTTAGGTGCTTCTTTAGGTTGCTCACGGCCCCTAAACAATGAAAAAAGAAACATTTTACTACCTACAATATATACACAATACATTTTTACAAATGACTTTAGATAAAATTTATTTTAACTGATTTTACTTAAAAAGACCTTTCTTATGAGATGGGTCATTGTTTAACTTAAGTACTTAAAATTCTCATTTCATACTAATTGGAATTTTTCCAAAATAAACACTTTATGAATTAGTGGATTAAGACATAAAAGATCCTTTTGATTTTGACAATCTGTTCTTTTTATTAAGTGCCAAAATGTCATGACTGAGGAAGTTCGCCTATATTTTTTTGGAATATCTTCTGTATTTAGTATTAATGAAATTAATAAAAAAACCAAAACTAATTGAATTTTTTAGTAATATGCCCTTTTTTTTATTCATACATTTGTTTTAATAAAGCTATGAAAATAGCGAGGAAACAATATCTTGTTTTTTGACAGCCCCATATGCTACTAGATTTAACACAAAAAAATTGTTTTGCCTAGTTTTATTTATTGAAATTTCTACTTTAAAACTCTTGTTTCCTGATAAACCCAAAAATCCACATTTCTGATGAATCTGGCAAAGAAAATTAAAAAGTTCCTCATTTTAAATGTTACATTCTTTTAGCCAACTCCAAAAGCCTGCCAATATCACAATATTTTGTTTGGTTTACATTTATTACCACTTACTGAATTAAATCTTAACACACACACATGCAAAATTTACATTTTTCTTAATTGTAGAAATATAGTAACTTGGTGTCTCCCCCCCCCCCTTTAATAGAAGAAAAAGATTTTACTCATACTCTAAATTCTATTTTTTGAGTTCTTATAAATGATTCTTTTTTTAAAAAAATTAATCAGCTGTTGTACCTAGAACCAGATCTGCTTCTTCTGTTCCGAGGTGGGGACCAGGAACGAGACCTTGATCTTCTTCGAACTGGTGACCTGTGCAAATTTAGTAAATTTTTATATTTGATTGATATTAATTCAAAGGGGGTATACAATAGCCTTATACCTTTAAATTTTGCAAAATGACAATGTTATGATAAAAAGTAAATCAAAATAGTGTATTTTTTTAAAAGAAAAAATGCAAACCTTTTATTGAAAAATTATTAGATGACAATGAAGGAAAAAAATTATATATTTTCCTTTGCTTTGTGCAGATATTTATCTTATGATACAAAATAATTAAACAAATCTTTTACAGACTACATACTCGCAAATGTATTATGTTCCATAGTAAAATATAAATCATTAAATTATCCTTCAACCAAAACAAAATTCTAAATGTTTATTTTTATAAACCCATTCTTAAATTTAATATTTAGAAAATTAAATTTCTATCAGTTCTATACAAACCGATTTGCTAAATAACTCTTTTTAAAAATGTAACAAAATACATAACCAACCTGCTTCTTCGACGACGTGGAGATGGTGACCGACTTCGATATCTGCCTGCAATAAAATTATTCAATTTTACAAAAATAAAAACCATATATATATTTCTTGAATCAAAAGTCTGACATTATCAAAAGTAAGATAACATTCGAAAATTATTTTTAAAAAATTTGATAATACATATCTATGAAGAAGCACTTCCTGAATTTAAAATGCATTCATCAAATTTCAGAGATATTTACAAATTATTAGACTTCCTTTTTATATCCACAAATTTAAATAACTTACATCAATATTTACTAATATTGGGGAATCTAATATATAAGTGAAAGCTGACTAAACAGTATGACTGAATTTTGTCGAACACAATAGTGATTATGCTATTTGGGTATGAAATGAAGAAGTGGTTTGACAAGTTCAAAGAAGGCTGTACATCAGTGAAGAATGGCCAGCATTCTGGGAGGCCATAATACAGCTATTGTTAAAGGGTGAAACGTCCGATCATCGTTCGACTGTACAAGAGATTTTAGACAAGAATGGGATCAATAAAGATTCTGCTCATGCAATTTTGAACATGTCAAGAGTATCTGTAAAATTTGTACTCCAGCTATTATCAGCATTATAGAAAGAGCATTGAATTATTGAAACAAGGAATTCCAGTAATTTTCTAACTTCCTTACTCAAGACATGGATCCTTGCAACTACTGAAATCATTTTGAGAATAATAAGAGAAATACTTTTCCCAAAAGAAGCCTTCCAGTAGTGTTTTGGTCAGTAAAAGGATCAGTGGACTATGTATGAAGGTGTCAATCTCATGATGAAAGTAATAATTTTTTCCGAACTAAAGTTCAGATACTTTTTAGATAGTTTTCATATGTCAAAAAAAGTACACATGAAGATTACTATCTATTGCACATGCAGTTTCAATAAAAAGTCAATTTAGACAGCTTATCATTTTAACACCTTTATATTTCACTCAAACTAATCATTCAATAAAAATCACATTAGGTAATCAATATATATTATCAATTTTATACAAAAAAAAAGTTAAATTAAAGCTATATCACACAGTACCGGAAATTTTGGATCAAAAATATAGTTTGTCCATCATTGCCTTAATGTACATTATATATGTTCAAAACTTTCACACAAAAAACCATATAATTTCAAATGTTTTATAAGGAATTATTCTTATAATCCAACAATCATGCAAGCTTGTTTAATCGAATTCTGAATAAAGTATATTATGAGGAAAATACACATTGTTATAGAGCAGAGATGCACAACCTTTTTAGGATGAGGGGCCAAAAAATTTAATAGAATCATATCGAGGGCCAAAGTATTACGCGATGGCAAATATGTTACAACCGTGAAAACACTGTTTTATGACAATGTTTATGCATTTATCACAATTATTACTTACTCAGGTACACATTATGCAGTTGATAAATGAATGAAACACAAACACTTTCGAAAAGATTAAAATACTTTGATTGAAAAAAAAATTTCTGCTAAAAAGGTGGCAAACTTGAAATTATATTATCACGAACTGATACGCTCCGAGTGGCCGAACGGTTAGAGCACTGCTCTACCATGCAGGTGGCTCGGGTTCGAGCCTCCCAGATACTTGTTTGTTAAATTTAATCATGTCTTTCGTTATTTATTATAACGGACATTTGCAAATTATATAAATTGAATTTGTTAATCTTTCCCCTGGTAGTTATTCTAGAACTCTCCACCAGGTTTATAAAAGTACTGCAACTGGATAGGTCTTCAGTTGTGGTGCTGCCCGTGTAAAACACTACGACAAAATAAATCTTGTATTGGGTAACATCGCCTTGTTCCTTTCTACCTGACAATATAACAAAGGAAAAGTTTTGCTAATTATATAGAGAACACAATTTAAATTTTGAAAAAAATTGGTACTTAAAATTTGTAAGATTTAATGAGATGGCTGGAACTGAATATTTGAAGTTATTGATTTTACGTCAGGCTTAAGATTGTTGTGGCAATACGTAGAGTAGAAGAAAGGTTCTCATCTGCTATTCTATTTCTTATTTTTGATTTGTTTAAATTCATTAGTGAGAAAGAGTGCTCACAAATGTAAGTGCTGCCAAAGAAAGTGGGGCATGCAGCTGCATTTTGCTTTAAGTACAAAAAATCCTCGGATAAGTTTTTATAAAATTTTAATATAGATTTTTCCTTGAATTGATTTTTGATAACATCAGAATTCTGTAAATCAATTAAGGCTAACTGCATACTCTCATCCACTAGATTTAAATCAACAGAAAATGGAGAAGAAAAAACATCAATTTTCGTTTGGCACTTTTTAAATCTAAAAATTGATCAGCAAATGCGTTGCGCAAGATTTGAATTTGTTCCTCATACTGCATCTTCATGTGTGGAAATGTTTCATGCATTTTTTGGCCGTAGGGAAAGTGTGCAAAATTTTTAGTTTTCAGCTGGTTTTGAAATAAACATAATTTTTGTTTAAATGCTTTTACATTACTTATCAATTGAAAAATGAATTGATTCTTTCCTTGTAGCTTTGTGTTCAAGTCATTCAAATGGCCTGCTATGTCTGCAAGAAAAGGCTGAATCATACTGGAAACTTACTTTTAACCTTCTAGTATACCACGTCCGCGAGCTTCTCCTATACGAAAACTCGTACTCGCAGATAGCCATGAAGGAAAGATATTGAAAAGCCGGGTAATAAATTGAAAAAAAAATACTTAATGAGCAAATGTAAAACAATTATTTGCTGTAATACTATTTTCGTATGCGATTTTTCCTGTTTAATTAAAAAAAGGTCCATTCCATATTAGATTACTCTTCTTTTATAATAGGCATTCACGGGCCAACTTTAAAGGCTTCGCGGGCCATAGGTTGTGCATCCCTGTTATAGAGCAAAAAAAAAATTGCATATCTCTCAACACTCATTGATCCACTGTTAATAATGAAGCTATACAAAATTATGCTAGTCCACTTAAATCATGTCATTAAAGTTATAATGAGTGTTCACAGCTTTATGAATACATCTTGAAAGACTATTCAAACAAAACTGAGATTCTTAAACAAAAATATTTCTAAAATTCATTATCTGCAATTCATGTACTCTGAGTCAATGTCACACTAATTTGACTTATAGGGCATGGATTTATTCAGAGCAGACAACTGAAAATGTACAGCATGGGGTGTCAAACTCATTTCTTGCCAATGGCCAAAGTCTTGCAAGTCAAGCAGGCTACAGTACAAGAAATTCCTATGATAATTTATTTAATCATTTATCTTTAATCCTTGTGATTAGTATAATAATGATATTTTATGATATATAATTTTGGTACACATTAATAACATTACATATCAGGTAGAGTTTTTTTCATCCAAAAATATTTCAATTTGCATTTTTCTAGGAAATACCAATATTTTTGCAAAGATTTACTATCGTCAGCACGCCATGTCATCTAGATATTATGGTCACAAAAACTAGCATCAAAACTCATCTTCCATTCAGATTACAGTGTGTATAAAGCTATCAATTTTACTTATCAAGTAAAACATTTTCAAATAATTAATGTTTAATAAGATGATTAAGAAGCATAAAATGGTACTTGCATATTATCGCAACAATCCATCAATGTTTAAGATAACACGCCAAGTTGGCAACCCCAATTTCACATGTGTCGTATGAGCTGAATTGGCAATCATATGCTTTGTTTCATATAATGTTGTCAATAGGTTAAAAAAATACGCAAGCACCCATAAAATTACCAATTTAGTGTTGAATTATAACTGGCATCTCATTAATTAAAAATATTCAAATTTCTTTACTCTTAAAATCACACACATATATCTAGAAATGCAGGGTACTATGATTTTTACTATGTTAGTTCCTTACTGTGAAACAAGTAGATTACCTCCGATACTTTCGGATTATGGCGATAAAGATATTTTTACAAATTAATTTTAGTATTTTAAAATCCCCCCCTCCTCCATTTCAAACTGTATTTTCTCTTCTCAAATCTATTTCAGCCCAGTAATATAGATAAATAAAAAGAGTAACTTAAAATTGCATTTAAACCTGTAATTTTAGCCTTATGTCAAAGAGTTTGATAATGTATCAATGTGCGTGTGAGCTGCCTCTCCATTTTTTAGCTTTACTTTAAATCAAATTTGTAGTAATTTAGTATTACATTGTATACATATGTAGCTTAAGTTTTCTTTTTAAGAGTTCCATAAGAAAAGTATAAATTTCAGAATCAATATTAATTTCTTTTTACTTTTGGATCAATCATGAAGTAAACATACAAATTACCTGACATCTCTGATTAAAAAGATAATAAATTGCTCGGGCATGTTTAAACTTCCGATTTCTAATTAGTACACATAATATTAATCACACAAAAAGAAAACAGTTTTACCTCTTGGTCTGCGTTCATGATCCCTTTCACGTTCTCTAGATCGACTACGGTGCCTTTCTGAAAAGAAGAATATATATTCATTTTGTTTTAGAAAAAAATTAATATTTATAGATAATGTCAAACTGCTGAAGCAAGGGGGGGGGGGGGGGAGCCATGATTACAACACATGCAAATTTTTTAACAAAAATACCTTAGCTGTTTTTAACAAATGAAAAAATACAATTAAAATTTACAAACAAGAAATGACTTCACATAAAGAGTAGAATATCCTAATTATCACTTTTTTCATCATAAAAACAATTATTCTCCAACATTGATATTCAAAAAGAGCTTGTGTAGCTCAGAAGGCGAGAGATGTAGAAAATTTAAATCTTAAAACATTTTAAAATCTTGACATTAACCCTTTAACGTTCATTAGTTTCACACCAAAACCACACATTAAACATTTAAAAAAAAATTAAATTAAAATTTTTTTTATCCCAATAAGAGATTTTTGGAAATTTTGTTTTTTTCCCTAGCAATAGATGACAACATTACGTCTATATTTAATGTTTGAGACCTACTAAACAGAAAAATATTGACGTTTCTTAAAATTTGGTAAATTCCATTAGCTTTATAAATATTAAAAAAATAGTTATTTTAAATTATAGCATGAGGTCTTACTTATGCTTCTTTTTAATTATTAATTACAACTTTCTGTCATTTTGATAAGTGAACAGAAGAGTAGAAAAATGAAATTAAAATCTATGGAAACCAAAATCCAGTAAGGGACGGTAAACTCCAGGCGTGGATCACATTCTCACCCATCGCCACTTCTCATTTTCCAAGCCATGCATTTGCATCCTCCACCCCGAAATCAATCGCTCTCCGTTATTGATGTTTGTGAACTATTGTTCAGCACTTCTGCTCTCTCTCCAGCATCTAGAAGCTAAGTGAAAGATATCACATGTCTGTAAATCATGAAGAAAGTAAGTAGTAGCTACTTCAAAAACATTTCCCAAGACAGTTCGCACGTGTTATGCTCCCGGCGTAAGGGGTGAACCACGGGTGTCTTTTATGGTGATTCAATGGCCTATTTGGTCAACTGACCCTCCATACTTCAATCTTGACATGTGTACATGTGGCGAGTTCTGCTGATGAGCTGACGTTACAATATTTTAGGGGTCGGAGCTCGGAGACAGATGCTCCTTGGGCATATTGTATTTGAGCTGTTTTCAGAAAAGACAGAAATATCAAATGAAATTTTACATGATGCGATTGTTTCAAGATTGATGCCAGTGAGAAAATTCATTTGGATTTTAGGGAACCTTCATTTGAATGATAACTCAGTAGCGCCCACAAGAAATTTTCAAGAAGGCGGGGGCATGGTCGAAAGTCCCCCAACTCGTTTGTTGACAAAAAACAGTATAAAATAAATTATTGAATTAATAATTAGCATTAATTAAAATAAATTGTTAATTACAAGCACTTAATTAAATTATACGTTATATATATATGATTATCAATCGGAAAAAAATCAAGGGCTTTGGGATGGGGGGGGGGGGGTCCGGACCCCTAGGACACAAACTGTGTGTACATAATACATTTAAATATGTTTTCTTTATAATTATCAATGGAAAATTAAGATGTATTAGTAATTTTTTTATTAAGGAATATAAATTATTTTCAGTATGTGATGAAAAATAAATGCAACCTTTTGTGTTCAAATTTGTATTAAAATTATAAAAATGGAGAAAATTTTTTAAAAAATAATTAAAAACTTTTAAAATTACTTTTTAAAATTAATTTTTTTAAAATATAAAAGTTTTATGGTCATAAAATATCAGATTATTTTTCTGAATAATCATTTGGATTGGTTAGTTTGAATAGGAAAAATAGACCGTTCACTGTGAAACCATAAATTTCTCGAAATTGAAAAATCTTCGTATATTTATGATCATCAGCATGTTTAATAGTCATTTCTGAAATTATTTTGTTAATTTTTCAAATAAAATATGTAGTGAACTTTAAAGGGAAATGTCACAGGTATTTTTTTAAATGGAAAATATGTTTACATTTTAAAAATGTATTGTTACTCCACATAATTATAAACAACATCAAATTTAGCATATAAAAATATTACATGCAATAACTTTAAATCTTCTAAAAAATTCCACAGCATTGACAAGGAGTTACAATCTGCTAAGACAATAGACAATCAAGATTCATTTCTGCACTTCATATGAAATATACTAAAAGAAGATGAACTATTATATTTCAGAAATATATTATTCTTTGGTACTGTTAGGTCAATTGTGCTCAAATTCTGTCCAGCAGATTAAATATGTACACATAACGCTATTATTGTTTGTTTTAACTAAATTACTATTGAAAAACAGGCAAAGGAAAATGGTGTCAGATGTAACCCATATCCTCCTCTTGTTATTTATTGAAATCATCGAGCTATCTGAACAGTAACAATTCTCTTAGGAAAGATTAAATACAACTCGTTTGATGATTGTATGAAACATTACTTCTAAATTACATAACTGTTACACACATATTTTTTAACTCGATGAAAAATATAAACTAACACATATCTCTTTTACATTTTAAACAAATAAAAAAATAAGAAAGAAATACAAACAAACTGTATTTACAAATTATCTTACCTCTTCTGGCAGGAGATCTTGAACGACTTCTAACCATGGCAACTAAGAGGAAAAAGATATCTTATTTACATTAAATATAAAGCAAACAAAAAAAATTACTAAAGTAATAATTTACTTAGACTGGGAAACGTAGTAAAAAGTAGCACAAGGGCATCAAACTTATTTATTAAAAATCAAATTCAAATCTACTCATGTCATTTATTATGAAAAGGGCGAAATCCTACGTTGAAGCAGCCGAAGAGCAATGGAATTCGTAACGAAATTTAACACATGTAATTCAATTACATTTTTAAATTTCCTAATTTTTTCATAAATGGTTGATAAATATTTCCCATTTACCTGATTTTCTTGAGACTTTTTTTTTTTTGTTGTTGTCAAATTTTGTATATACACAGCTTGCGAAATTTTTTCCAAATAAAAGTTACAGTTAATGTACCACAAAAGATTTTGATGAAATATTGATATTTATATTGGTCAAGAATAGTAGCCACTAAAAATTGAAAATGCCAATAAAGCCATTTGAGAGAGATTAAGAAATGCAATTTTCCAAGTATTATTTATAACAAACCATGCTCTTTTCTAAAAAACTACCTGTTTTTAGTTGGGTTTTTTTTTAAAATTATATTTTCTCCAAAACCTACATATGTAAATGTAACCAGAACTGGAAAATAAGCTATAAAATAATTATATAAAATTCCAAATCATCATTATTTTTCCCATCATAATGATGATTATAAGCCATCATTATTTTTACCAAACTCGTGGCTGGCAGTGTTTTATTACGCCATGTGTTCAAATTCTGTTTCTTCTAAAGATCTGTTCGGTAGACGGTCCGGAAGAGTGGTCATAGTCGTGAGCTTCTTCTTTTTTTAAATTTCTGATGGGGGCTGGGGATTGATGTCTTACTATTGCTGACCTAGTACATTCCTCTGGAGTTAATATTTTTTTAGTACGGCACCATATAGGCGGATACTAATCACCGCAGGAAATTTTGAAGCTTAGTTTTCCACAGAGAGAAGAACTTGAGCTGTGGTGATGCAAAACCGTACTTGAGATTTTGATTTTGCCGAGAGCACCCAAGCCAAATAGGCACTCAAAGGATTTTTTATATGTCGCTTAATCAGGCGACATCACTGCTGTCGATTTTCTGCATCATGAAAATCCACAGATTTGGGTCGGGTTTGAACCCGCAACCTTAGGCGTACAAGACCAGTGACAAACAAACTATGCCACCCAGCTGGCTAGTTGTGAGCTTGTAGTCATCATAGTCGAATAGTCGGTTTTAGTCCTGATAACCCTAAAGACCCAACGCGTAATAAGGCTGTTGCATGTTAAATTGGTTGTTGTTGTCGTGTCCTTCCCTCTGGGAAGGAATGAAAGTTGCCATTGCCTGTGAGACAGGTTGGACTTCTTAACGATAGATGGTGACACCACCTATCTCCACCTCCGACAAGACTTTCGGACACACTGATTTAACGAGCACGTACTCCGTCTATACTCGGTGGTATTTGGAGGCATCGGGCATCGAACCCAAGCCTTCAGGTCTGGAGTCCGATGCTCTAACCACTAGGCTACCCACTGTTAAATTGGTATAGGTTCAAAATTATCAAGCGTGGTGAGGCTGTTTGGAAAGTGAGATGTCAACTGTAGCATGGCTCTCATTATTTCGTCGCAATTCAAAATAACGAGATCTGCTAAAAGTAGACTTTAGGTTGTTCATAAGCGTAACAATTAAGCTAAGCAATTAATAATTCACAGAGAGAATAATGTACGCGTTATATCTTTCGGAACAAAACTCGTTATGTTGATGAGACATGGATATAAAGAGAGCAGTTGGAGTGAGTTAGTGAATATTAACGTGGCACTATTCAGCTTCACGAGGGCTTTAGGAGTACAGTTGAAATGTCAGATATCGATCTTATCTTTTTGACACCGTGGCTAAGAAATATAAAATTTATTCAACAGATCTTGTGTCAGCCTAAAATAGACAGAAAACGTTCAATAAACATAGAATTTTGGCCTTTTGTGGGCAGAAATAAATTAGAATAAACGATTATTATTACAAGATATGTCATCCCCTTTCTTTCACTTTAAGTTTTATTTGAATCATTTTTTTTTCGTCTTCACTTACATACATTCATCTCCACTTTTAACCCAAAAGTATAATTTGAATTATTTCAGCTATTTATGATAATATGCTTCCTTTCTACATGCACAGTTATCGTTATTTTTATTCTAAGATGATTTTGTTCAATTTATCAAATTAAAATATCTCCATGAATCTTTTAAAGCTTTTATTAAAAGATGTGTTTTGTGGAATTCATTGTTAACACTATTCAAAATAAGACGGGATCCAAACCTCAAGTCACAATATTCCCATCGAGGGGTTTCTTCATCAACTTTTCATATAAATTGAATTTTAGCTTAAATTGGAGTTTTCAAAAACGAGAACTCTCGTTTGTCGATGCAAATATTTTAATTTACTAGGTTTTCTAATTAAAATAAAGATGACCGTTTCAGGTATTTTATTCTTCAAGTACGATTCATAAGAACAAAGATAAAATATGAAATGGTATCGTCTAAATTATAACACACAGTAACGTAATCTCCCACTTCCAATTAAAATGCTTTTAAATTGTTCTTAGATGTATAATAAATTTAAAATCATCTTGTACACCGCATGTTCATGCTCTTTATAGCTATTGATAGAATTAACAAAATAAATTGCTTTATAAAATTTTGGGCTATGAGATACTATAGTGTTCGAATTAATTGGGACAAACATCTTTTTCTTGTTTAAGTTGGTATGTGATTACCAGTGATAACTCGAACCACTTTAATCAATTGTATTTGTCTCAAAGTAGTGCGAAAACTTGACATTAACTAAAATGTACTTGTCTGATTAGTTTTAGTGTATGGGTAGCTCAGTGTGGCAACTGGTCACTATAATTTGGCGTTCCGTGTAACACGAGCTACTTTTGCTTGTTCAAAGATAAATATTACTCCGAGGAAACTTTCTAAAAGAATCGTTCTTAATGAATACACTTATATGATTGTGAGAAATATAGCTACTGCAGTTGGTGTGGACAAATCAAGTGTTTCAAGAATTTTTGAGAACATTTCAATATTTCTGAGCATCGTCTCCAAAAAGAAAAGTGAAAATGTGTGTGGGTACAAACGGAAAACTACTCGAAGAACTAATAAAATTCTAATAAGAAATAGAAAAATAAATCGAAGAAAGACAATCATAGACCTTCGAAGGGATTTATTGGGTTATGGTGTTAAAATGAGTACCTCAACTGTATGGAAATTGGTCGAAAGTCAACAAAACCGAGGACAAAACTATTTCTAACTCAAAAAATGATGAGAAAACGTTTAGCATGAGCCAAAAAGAACCGATCGTGGACTGTTAACAACTGGAAGGTGATTTTCAGTCATGAAACATATTAATTTGTCCAGGGATGTAAATCAAGTATAGTTAGAAGAAGTGATAGTGAAACTCTGGTACCGATCATATCCAATGGAATGTAAAACGGTGGTGTGGCTACGGCGGAAGTGGTTAGAGCGGACACATAACATTTCGTGGTCCGAGCGGACACTTTGAAATTCATCGTGGTTAGAGCGGACACATTTTCCCCATCTTAGAACAGATTCTATTATCGAATTACAAGAATAAATACATTTTTGCCAATTAAATTTAATTATTTATGTTAAATTGTTTAGGTATTGTAGTGCGAATACATTTTAAACATAGCGAAATGTAATAAAAAATAAAAACTTTCAGAGAAATATTTAAAAATTAATCGTATAATGAAGGGTATGTAAAATGGGATGAAAGAGTTGAAAGCATCCTAAAATAATTTGAAGCATGAAACAAATTTAGAAAAATGTCTAAAATCTTTAAGTTTTGTAGCTAGGTTGGACTAAATCTAATGTTTAATTATATTTATGCCTTTATAATAAACGTTAGTATTTATTTACTTGTATTTATTTTTCTTTTATTTACTTGTATCTTGTATATATATTTTTTACTTTTAGTATTTATTTTTA